>JANFOE010000517.1:1130000-1147500 GCA_025667525.1 Glebionis coronaria
TTGAATTTTAAATTAGAATTAAGATTAAAATAAAATTAAAAATTAAATCAAGAAAACAGTAAAGAAATAGTAAAGAAACAGTAAAACTTTAAAATACCCAAAAGATAACTGATTCGGAAGTTACTACTGTTCATTCGGAAGTTAAGCTTCATTCGGAACTTTGTGCTTGGTTCGGAACTTTTAGATTCATCCGGAACTTATCCTTCATTCGGAACTTCCATTCATTCGGGAAATCACTGTTCACTCGTTCGGAAGTTTTGGCTTGATCCGGAACTTACTGATTCGGAAGTTTTGTAAGTTCCGATTCGGAACTTTTGGTAAATAAATCGGTTCGGAACTTTTGCCTTGGTTCGGAAGATAAAAATCGAGTTCGGAACTTTCTGCTTCGTTCGGAACTTTTCAAACTGATTCGGAACTTAATGCTTCATCCGGAACTTTTGTTTGGTTCGGAAGTTTTAAACTGGTTCGGAACTTTTTAAAGGTAAACTCATTCGGAACTTTTAACTGACTCGGAACTTTTGAAAACACAACTCATTCGGAAGTTACTATTCACTGATTCAGAACTTCTGGGGAAACCCAGATACAGAAACTAAACGAAGAACAAGGAAACACGGTTTTGATCCAAAAATCACCAAGTTTTTCACCAAAAACTAAAATAAATCAATCACAAAGCATCTACTAATCATAAACTACTAATCCCATCAACAAAAACACAAATCCCAACAACTTTTGAAGATCAAATCAAGAAAATTAAAGACTTAAAAAACTTGAAGATAAAGATGATGATAAACAAGATAAAATAGAAAGATTAAACAAGGACTTTGTATTGAATGATTAATGTTTTGACAAGATAAATCAAAGATTAAAATTACAAGATGAGAAAATTAAAGATTAAAATCACCAATCACCCTAATGGTGATGGTGATTAAACGAAACAGGGAGAGAAAAAGTGGGGGGAGAAGAAAACTAAGCTAGACCCTCTAAAATGTGTGAAGGGCTCCTTTTATAGGCTTGTCCTTTGGTTGGTGAGTGGGCTTTCTCCCGTTCTTCTTGTCTTTTCGTCTTTTCAGAAAAGTTTCCGTTTTCGATTCTGATTCGGGATTTGATCGTCGATTAAATTCAACTCGTCTTTTAATTTCTTCGTTTAATAGACTTGAGTTTCTTCGACTTAATATAAATCTTCCATCTTTGGTCCTTTTCTTCGATAAATCTTCGAATAGGCCCAGTGACTTCAAATCTTTTGCATCTCTTGGACAATAGACTTTATCTTGAGTCTTTTCCTTCAGTAAAACCCGTGTAATCCCATGTTTTCTTTAATATTAATCCGGTTGACTCTGAAAACACAATAACACAAAAACCACGCATAATTCCAAACAAATGATATTAAATACGTGTTTGGGTCTCGTTTTAGCCCGAATTAAGTGGTAAAAGGATGGGTGTTTACACACCTATCAAATCCCCTACACTTAACCATTGCTATGCCCTCATGCAATGCTTAGTGATAAAGCAATTTTACACTTTTCTCATAATTAATCAACCTTGGCCTTATTTAAATTCTACTAAACAAAAATTTAAGAAATAAAACTTCAAAGGTAACAAAGGGATAGAAAACCATTTTCACTTGAAAATAGCTACATGGAAATAACTTGCAAAGAAATCAATGACTTACATTAGGGCTTTTGTGCTGCGAAGATTTATCACCCTCAAGTTTCATGTTCCCCAAACTAAGCTTAAAAACGAGATCATTGTTATTATAAGTTAGCAATTCAAACACTTACACACATGGCTTAATTAAATGCTTAAACTCCCTTATTCCTAGGTGTATCTCTTATATTTTATTTTTGTCTTAGAATGATCATGAAGATGCATTTTTGGACTTATTTCGATAGTTTATTAGGGCTGAAAGCAAGGTAGGACGATTTGATCAATAGTTAGCTAAAGGACAAAATCTCTTAAAACTGCTTCTCGGGATATCAAAAAGTTCATATCTTGGCATAACTTGGTTCACGATTTGAGACCCTTTCTCGGGCCGATATTTGGCATGTACTTCATACTTCATATCTTCGAGAGACGTTCTTGAGATAATGGTCTTCTCATCATAATAGAGTTTCTTCACTTGGAGACTTTTGAGGGGTACTCCAACTTTGTTGACCACGACTTCATGATTATTTCTTCAATCTCTAATTGGGATTTTGAGATACAACGATCCGCCTCCTTTTCGGACTTGGATCTATTTATCCTCATACCTTGTTAGGGGTCTTTTCGGATAGACTTCTCCATGATCTTTATGGGAGTTGATTGCTTTTCGTCGTGAGTCTTGATCCTTCATATTGATTTTAGGAATAATGCTTTTCACATCACTTGGATCTTCAGCAATAAAATTGAATCCTCATGCCTTGTTAGGGCCTTTTCGGACTCGCCAATCTTCGCGCCCCGCTTCATAAGTTATGCCTTGGCTATGAACTCTTATCATTACCGAGCAACTTTTAAACGATCTTGGGCTAGAAGCTAAGTAACTTTTCAAATCGTATGACCTTACTTATTGCAGATAAATTATTAGCAAGTGATGGGAGAATAGGCAAATAATTACACCAAGTGAGCTTGTGCAAGAATACCGACTTATAATTGACTTTATCATTTCTCGTCCTCCACAATTTAAAATCTCAAGTAATGAGACTCGTGGATACTTAGCCCTAATAAACCAATTAAGGTCTACATGGTTAAGGATACTAGCTAGAATAAACTTGGATAAGTTTATTCGGGTTGAGTCAAAATAAACGCAACGGGCCTAATATGTCAAAGACTTCTAAACTAGCTACCCACTTTATTAATATTTTTGACTTTATTGCGGGATATATACATATGAAAGCAACGATAAAAATTTAAAAATTACAACTAAATGGCCAAAGTTAATAAAAAATTTGAAAAATGTTGAAAAATATGATTTTCCGGTTAATTGAAGGCATTTTCATGGAAAAGTCCACTTAAAACTTCGATAGAAGTCCCCCTACACTTAAGATAAACATTGTCCTCAATGTTTGAGCATGTGGGAAAAGTTTCCCCTACACTTATGACATTGTGCACGTTGGTTAACTCGAGTTAAGGAAGAGACGACTAAAGTGATCAATTTCAAATGTGAGTATGAAGAAAATTGAATCACGATAGTTGAGAGATAGAACCGGATTACGGATAACACGGGAGCACGGTTCTTCAAAAATTCCAAGAGTGCACTTATCCCTGTAATCACACCACACAAAGACAAACACATATAGAAGTCCCCCCTACACTTAGGGGATTAAAACATAAAAGGATAGATACTCGGGCTGCCTCCCGAGGAGCGCTTGTTTTTGATAACCGAGTCACGAGACTGACTCGACCCAAAATTAGTTCATGGGGAACGTGGTGAGGGATGGAATCACCTCCTGAGAGGTGTCCTCACCAAAGTACAACTTCACTCGTTGGCCATTCACCTTAAAATTAGGTCCATTAGGTTGAGCGAGCTCGAGAGTACCATATGGAAAAATTTGTGCAATGGTGAATGGGCCGGACCAACGAGATTTTAGCTTGCCCGAAAAGATTTTCAACCGAGAGTTAAAAAGTAAGACTTTGTCTCCAACATGGAACTCTCGGTTTTTGATCTTGGAGTCGTGAATGAGCTTAGTTCTTTCCTTATAGATCAAAGAATTTTCATAAGCCTCATTACGGAGTTCATTCAGCTCATTGAGTTGGATCTTGCGTAGATCACCGGCTTTGTTAATATCAAAATTAGCCCACTTCAAGGCCCAGTAAGCCTTGTGCTCCAACTCAATGGGGAGGTGGCACGCTTTCCCGTACACAAGACGATAAGGCGTACAGCCGATTGGGGTCTTGTAAGCAGTACAGAAAGCCCACAAAGCATCATCAAGTTTATCAGCCCATGAGGCACGATGCTCTCCCACAGTCCTTTCAAGAATTCGCTTCAGCCCTCGGTTTGATATTTCAGCCTGGCCATTAGTTTGTGGGTGGTAGGCTGTGGAAAGACGATGATTTACACCGTACTTAGCCATGACTCGAGCAAATTGGTCATTGCAGAAATGAGTCCCACGATCACTAATAATGGCACGAGGCACACCGAATCTAGCGAAAAGAGCTTTCAAAAAGTTACAAACCACCCTTGCGTCATTAGTAGGCAAAGCTTTGGCTTCAACCCACTTTGAAACGTAGTCAACGGCTACAAGGATGTATTTGTTTCCTTTAGACGAAGGGAATGGCCCCATAAAGTCGATACCCCAAACATCAAAAATTTCACACTCTTGAATGAAATTCTGAGGCATCTCGTCTTTATGTGTGATTTTGCCTTGCTTTTGGCAAACATCACATCGTTTAACCATATCGTGAGCGTCACGGTATATGGAAGGCCAATAAAATCCGGAATCAAACACTTTTTTAGCGGTGTAGTTGGGACCAAAGTGACCATCGGTGGGTCCTTTGTGGCAAGCATTAAGGATTTCAGACGCTGCCGGGTCCATCAACACATCGGCGAATAATCAGGTCGGCACATTGTTTGAATAGGTAAGGGTCGTCCCAAAAGTAAGTCTTGATGTCGGTGAAGAACTTCTTCTTTTGTTGGGACGTCAACCCTTCCTTGAGAATTCCACCCGCCAAGAAACCACGGGGTTTCATTCGGCTTCGAGTTTATAGACATTAAGGTCTCCAAGGGAAAAGAATCATTGATTTCTTTGGTCGGATGATCCCCTTGGTAAGGATCCTCAAGTCTGCTAAGATGGTCCGCGGCTAGGTTTTCTGCTCCTTTTTTATCGCGAATTTCGATTTTAAATTCCTGGAGCAGCAAAACCCAGCGAAGAAGTCTTGGTTTGGAATCTTGCTTTGTCAACAAGTACTTCAGCGCGGAATGATCGGTATACACAATAGTGGTAGAAAGGACAAGATAGGGGCGGAATTTTTCAAAAGCATAGACAACATCTAAAAGCTCTTTTTCGGTTGTCGTATAATGCAATTGTGCCCCTGTCATTGTCTTGCTAGCGTAATGGATCGGTTGGAAGTGTTTGTTCACTCTTTGTCCAAGAACCGCTCCAATAGCAAAATCGCTAGCATCGCACATCAACTCAAAAGGAAGCTCCCAATTAGGGGTAACCAAGACGGGTGCCTTAGTTAGCTTATCCTTAATCGAGTTGAAGGCTTCAAGACACTCTTTGGAGAAGATAAAAGGAGTATCTTTTTCCAAGAGGTGGGTCATCGGGCGAGCGATTTGGGAAAAATCTTTGATGAATCGACAGTAGAAGCCCGCATGACCTAGGAAACTTCTCACACCCTTCACGGTTGAAGGTGGAGGCAACTTTGCGATAACATCGACTTTAGCACGGTCTACTTCAAGACCGGCTTTCGAGATCTTATGTCCAAGCACGACGCCTTCTTTTACCATAAAATGGCATTTTTCCCAATTCAGAACTAGGCGAGTGTCTTCGCACCGCTTTAGCATACGTTCTAAATTGGCAAGGCAAGCAGAGAAGGAATCCCCGAAGACCGAGAAATCATCCATGAAGACTTCCATGGTTTGTTCAACCATGTCATGGAAGATAGCTAACATGCACCTTTGGAAAGTCCCGGGCGCATTACATAAGCCAAAAGGCATTCTTTTGTAAGAAAATGTGCCATAGGGACAAGTGAATGTAGTCTTCTCTTGATCTTGGGGATCGATGGGTATTTGAAAATAACCTGAGAAACCATCAAGAAAGCAGTAATATTCATTACCCGCTAAGCGTTCAAGCATTTGGTCCATAAAAGGTAGAGGGAAATGATCCTTTCTCGTGGCATCATTGAGTTTGCGGTAGTCTATACAAACTCTCCACCCAGTAACGAGACGAGTGGGAATCAACTCGTTGTGTTCATTGGGAACAACGGTTATTCCGCCCTTCTTGGGCACACAATGGATTGGACTAACCCATAGGGAATCCAAAATAGGGTAAATCATACCCGCATCAAGAAGTTTGATAACCTCTGTTTTGATGACTTCATGGATTTTTGGATTCACCCTTCGTTGGCTTTGAATAGTGGGCTTAAAGTCGTCCTCCATGAGAATTTTGTGTGTGCAGAAGTGAGGATCAATTCCACGAATATCCGAAATCTTCCAAGCAATAGCCTTCTTATGATCTTTCAACACAACGACAAGTCGGGCTTTCTCTTCATCATTCAAATCCTTAGCAATGATGACTGGCGACTTCTTTTCTTCATCAAGGAACACGTACTCGAGATGTGGCGGCAACTCCTTAAGTTCCAAATCCGGAGGATTTTCGACGGGAGGCGTTTTCAAAGTCGTGGCATCGATAGCAATAACCGTGGGAGATGGAGGCGAAGGATTGTCTTCGGTGAGAAGATTGTCAAAGAAATTCATGTCTTCATCCCCATCGATAGGAGAATCATTAGTAGCTAAATTCGCATCTCCCATGGTATCTTCAAGATTGTTC
This sequence comes from Glebionis coronaria, assembly GCA_025667525.1. Classification (NCBI taxonomy): domain Eukaryota; kingdom Viridiplantae; phylum Streptophyta; class Magnoliopsida; order Asterales; family Asteraceae; genus Glebionis; species Glebionis coronaria. The sequence continues at coordinate 1,136,465 of JANFOE010000517.1, forward strand.
CAAAATAAATCACTATCTCCAAATAGAGACAACGATGAATCAATAGAGGACACGGTCTCAACATTGGGAAGAGAGGTAGGAATACTTTTGCAAGCATCATTAAAGTGTTCTTCACAAGCCTCATCAAGAACGTCAATACAATTAACGCTCTCATATGAATAAGGCTGTTTAGACAACTTTCCCATGTTGAAGACTACTTTATCGTCACCCACTCTCATGATAAGCTCACCGGCTTCAACATCAATAAGAGTGCGACCGGTCCTAAGGAATGGACGACCAACAATTAGTGGCACACGGGGGTCCATCTCGTAGTCGACGACAACAAAATCAGCAGGGAAGGTGAATTTGTCGACTCCTACAATGACGTCTTCGGCTATCCCCACTGGATAAGCAACCGTACGGTTGGCCAATTCCAAAGTCATTTTGGTGGGGACAATCTCTGGGAGAGATAATTGCTTCCAAACACTTAGAGGCGTGAGATTAATACTGGCACCTAGATCGGCTAGGGCCATGCAATTCTCTACTCCCGGGAAATTGCAGGGGATAAGAAAACGACCCGGATCACCAAGCTTGGTTGGCAATTTCCTTAAGAGCACTGTAGAGCAGTTCTCATTAAGTTGGGTGTTGGCAATATCGAGGAGCTTTTCCTTGTCGCTCAGAAGGTCTTTAAACATTTTGGCGTATTTGGGCATGTGAGCGAGAGCCTCAGCGAAGGAGATATTGAAATTCAGTTGTTTGAACATTTTAAGGAAATTCGAAACCTGAATATCATCCTTGCTCTTTTGCTTCTCTTTCCTCAACCTTGAAGGATAAGGTATATTGGAGGAAGAGGAAGGCTTTAGGGAAATAGGATCACTCACAACCACGGGTGGAGGAGGGGTAGAAAGAAGAGGTGGAGAAATTGGGGAAGGAGAAGAGTGAGGAATAGGAGCAGGCGACTCGTTCTCCTTAGTCACAACCACCTGTGGAGGTATAGGAAGCTCGGGTTCCTTGTTACCTTTACCACTTCGATTAGTGATTGCTTTCATCTCCCCTCTTGGGTTCGCAACGGTGTTACTCGGAAGAGTACCCGAAGAAGAGGGTTGATTACCTTGGAAGAAACTAGCCATCATGTTCCTCAGGTCATTTGTTTGGCTATCCAACGTATTTCTCATATCGGCTCTCAAATCATTTCCTTGCTTGACCAAGTCTGCTTTCAAATTGCGCACTTCCTCTTGGAGATTTCCCACTATCACATCATTGGTCCTCATATAGGTTGCAACCTCTTGGTGTAATGCAGTGGTGGCTTGGTTGGGAGGAGCATTGTATGCAGGTGGTTGGTAAGCAGGTTGTTGGTAGACCTGATTGTTACGTTGAGGTGGTTGTTGTTGCTTGTGAGGTGGGATGTATGGTTGTCTAGGTTGTTGTTGTTGTTGAGGATGGCGGTTAAGGTTTTGTTGTTGGTTTGGGTTGTTTGGGGGAAAACCGGGTGGTGAGAGGTAGTTGTTGGAGCGGTAGCTAAGCAAGTTACGGTCACCTTGAGGTCTGGCTTGATAAGCAGGTTGAGGATAGGTGCCATATGCCGCATTCACATTTTCAGCAGGGTAATCTTGGGTGGCGGTACAAGTTGTGTAAGAGTGAGGACCACCGCATATCGCACAAGGTTGGCTGACAGCGTTCACTTGAGCGTTTTTGGCGTTGTTGCTGACGGTGTGGGTGACAAGCGATTCAAGAAGTGTAGTGATTTTGTCTAATCGCTTGTCGCTGTCACTAGTGCTAGCACTAGCGACATTGGTCCGAACACTCTTGGTTTGCACACGAGATTTGTTCTCAATGATGTCCCAAGCAGCATTGGAAGTCTTAGCCAATAGATTACCCCCCGAGGCACTGTTCAGTGAATCTTGATCACTCATGCTTAAACCATTGTAAAAAGTATTAATTTGATGTACTTTGGTAAAACCATGTTGTGGGCATTTTCTTAAAAGATCTTTAAAACGATCCCAAGATTCACTGAATGACTCATCGTACTTTTGTTCAAAATTTATGATCTCATTCCGCAAAGCGGTAGTACGAGAGGGTGGAAAAAAGTAATTTATAAACTTTGTTTCCAAATCCGTCCATAAGAGAATACTCTGTGGCGGTTCCTTAGCAAGCCAATGCCGAGCTTGTCCTTCTAAAGAAAAGGGAAAAAGTTGTAACCTTATAACCTCTTGTGGAACACCATTGAACTTGACCGTGTTGGTGAGTTGGAAGAATCTCTTTATATGGTCATGTGGATCATCAATGGTTCGTCCCAAGAACGGTTGAGCGGAGACCATCTGGATAAAGCCTGATTTTAGCTCGAAATTGTTGGCGGCAATTGGTGGTATAACAATTGGATCCGTATTGCCATCGACATGAGCTTGCAGCAATTCAATCATCGGGCGATTATCCGGAAGGGGCTCATTGTTGTTGTTATTGTTCATGTTGTTGTTGTTATTATTGTTTGGAGGTGGCACACCGGCCATGTCTAAGTGATCGAGAGGCTCGGGCTCTTGATATGACGTGGATCGAGTGCGCATACACCTGCAAAAGAACGAACAAAGAAAAACAAAGCAAAAATATTTTTTGTTTTTATGTTTTTTAATTTTTTTTGTATTTTTGAAAATTTTATATTTTTTAGTTGTTTTTGAAATTTTTTGATGAAAAAGAACGTTCACGGGGAACGGATCCCAAAATCCAAGTTCTCACAAAAAACTTTTGATCTTAACGAGAAGAGCCGGCAGCGGCGCCATTTGATACAGTGATTTTACGTGGGTTCTAATTTCTCTCGGAATCCTCTCGAATTGATCTCGGTCTTAAGTGGAATAATTGTTCTTGGTTACTAAATAAAAGGGTTTGGTTTTCTAATCTAATAAAAAGTAGAAATAAAAATTTAAATCAAAGATAATTAATTTAATGATGATTAATAAAAACTTGAATTTTAAATTAGAATTAAGATTAAAATAAAATTAAAATTAAATCAAGGAAACAGTAAAGAAATAGTAAAGAAACAGTAAAACTTTAAAATACCCAAAAGATAACTGATTCGGAAGTTACTGTTCATTCGGAAGTTAAGCTTCATTCGGAACTTTGTGCTTGGTTCGGAACTTTTGGATTCATCCGGAACTTATCCTTCATTCGGAACTTCCATTCATTCGGAAATCACTGTTCACTCGTTCGGAAGTTTTGGCTTGATCCGGAACTTACTGATTCGGAAGTTTTGTAAGTTCCGATTCGGAACTTTTGGTAAATAAATCGGTTCGGAACTTTTGCCTTGGTTCGGAAGATAAAAATCGGTTCGGAACTTTCTGCTTCGTTCGGAACTTTTCAAACTGATTCGGAACTTAATGCTTCATCCGGAACTTTTGTTTGGTTCGGAAGTTTTAAACTGGTTCGGAACTTTTTAAAGGTAAACTCATTCGGAACTTTTAACTGACTCGGAACTTTTGAAAACACAACTCATTCGGAAGTTACTATTCACTGATTCGGAACTTCTGGGAAACCCAGATACAGAAACTAAACGAAGAACAAGGAAACACGGTTTTGATCCAAAAATCACCAAGTTTTTCACCAAAAACTAAAATAAATCAATCACAAAGCATCTACTAATCATAAACTACTAATCCCATCAACAAAAACACAAATCCCAACAACTTTTGAAGATCAAATCAAGAAAAATAAAGACTTAAAAAACTTGAAGATAAAGATGATGATGAACAAGATAAAATATAAAGATTAAACAAGGACTTTGTATTGAATGATTAATGTTTTGACAAGATAAATCAAAGATTAAAATTACAAGATGAGAAAATTAAAGATTAAAATCACCAATCACCCTAATGGTAATGGTGATTAAACGAAACAGGGAGAGAAAAAGTGGGGGAGAAGAAAACTAAGCTAGACCCTCTAAAATGTGTGAAGGGCTCCTTTTATAGGCTTGTCCTTTGGTTGGTGAGTGGGCTTTCTCCCGTTCTTCTTGTCTTTTCGTCTTTTCAGAAAAGTTTCCGTTTTCGATTCTGATTCGGGATTTGTCGTCGATTAAATTCAACTCGTCTTTTAATTTCTTCGTTTAATAGACTTGAGTTTCTTCGACTTATATAAATCTTCCATCTTTGGTCCTTTTCTTCGATAAATCTTCGAATAGGCCCAGTGACTTCAAATCTTTTGCATCTCTTGGACAATAGACTTTATCTTGAGTCTTTTCCTTCAGTAAAACCCGTGTAATCCCATGTTTTCTTTAATATTAATCCGGTTGACTCTGAAAACACAATAAACACAAAAACCACGCATAATTCCAAACAAATGATATTAAATACGTGTTTTGGTCTCGTTTTAGCCCGAATTAAGTGGTAAAAGGATGGGTGTTTACACACCTATCAATAACATATTCAATCGAAGATGCATAACATTTCCAGGTCCGTTTGTTTTATTTACTTTCATGGAAAGCATGAACGCAGAGGTACTTACTTATCCTATACTTGCTACTCATGTTTGGTTTTATTTAATTTATGTTGACCTTTCTAATATCGTATAGGATGGCTTATCAATTGTTGTGTCAATAAAACTGATTTTCCTATTGTGATTTGATTTCAATGACCCCCGATAATCTAGGAAACAACCCATGCTTCTGGTGTATTTAAAAGTGGTGATACAATTGATGATTCTACAGTTGCTTTTGATGTCATAAAACCATCTGGTGGATCAATGAAGACATTGATTGATATCTGTAAATGTTGTATGCCAAGAGCCTATCTCCTTTAATGTGACATGTTTATTAGATAATTGACTTCTAAATCTCATAAATGAGATGTGTGAGCATAGGCAAATATGTTGGATGAAAAGAATCATCGAGATGTGCAATCTCGAAGAGAACAGGAATTCCAAAACGTAAGTATACAAACATCTTTTTATTATTTCTTTATCTTTATCAATACTTTATATATCAAGAATATAAATGTAAATATGAGATATAGTCAGCATTGGAATACTTCCATTTTGTGGGGTTTGCCCATATTATATGACGCTACTCCGATTTGGTCAGTATCATGTCATTTTTATTTTCTTCTTTTGTGATCATTCTAGAGAATTGATGGAACTTTAGATGCTGAAGTTAAGCGTTGGACAGCAGGGAAGGGAATTTGTGTAGATGGTGAAATTTGGAACTATTTACTTATGACTAAGTTGTTGGGGGTTATGATTTAACTGTAATGGGTCACTGCGTAAAATTAAATAATAGCAAATGAGTATCTATTCTTTTAATGGAAAAGCTTTCTTCTAAACCTTTTTATAAGAAAGGTAACTTACTATTAAATTATTATCACATTTAACAAATTAATCATTTATAAACAGGTAACCTCATGTGGGAAATTAGTTCGGCAGGACAAGACAACCCAACCCACACTACATTATTACCCATTTTACATGACACCCAATGTGCCCATTCTGCCACATCTACTTTGCTGCATAAGGATTCAAACTACTATAAATATGTGTAAGTTGTTGGTCACAGGTAAAGCCTTGTGGGAACTATGATTATTCTTAAGTGCTCATCATTTCTTAATATGATGCACATGTACTCACAACCTTACCCCTAACTGTCATCGAGCGTAATAGCTTGAGGCACAGAGCCATGATGAGTGTCTCCATAAGGCTCGACTGAGCAGATCCACCCTTTCATCCATTAACCCAACATGAACAAATATTTTTAAAGAACACATACAAAAATTGAGGTTATAGTGCTACTCAAGCCTTGGATGTACTATCGGTTTCTTTATTTTTAAAGAACAAATAGTTGCGTATGTGTTCTTTATATGCGATAAATACTTAAAAGATTTGATGTTACAGGTAGAAAAGAGTCTGCCCGCCACTTTTTTGAAGAACAAATATTTCAAGATGAGAGTCTGCAAAAGATACAGCAGTAGGTTCACCCGCAACATTTCGCTGCTCTCTACAAAAAGGATGTTGATTTGGAGTTTGTTCGTGTCAGTTTTGCCAGCGGTGAAAATGAGCCACCTAATTTTATTGCTATGAACGTACTATAAGAATCATATGTCCCTAAAATTTCCAGTTATTATAAATAATATTGTTTGCTTAAAATCTCGGTATATTTGATATGTACTTTGATATAATACAGGCATTTGGTCAAGTTCCAGCATTTGATAATGGTGATCTCTCGCTGTTTGGTAATTGTAACTATTCTTTATTTTAATCATATATGTGAAACCTTTTGCCGAGCGTGTAGCGTATACGATATATATACCTGACCCATTTTACTACATTTTCTCAGAACTGAACAATTTTGGTGTTGTTGGATGCAACAAGTTTTTTAGTCAATTCTTGCTTCATTTGTAATCCTTTAAGCGTGTTTGGGATTGCTTATAATTTAATTTTCTTTTTTCAAATTTTGAGGTGAATAGGCCAATTGGCATTTAGTATTATGGGTTTATGCTTTGCAATTTACTATTTATTTTACATCGCAGTCCTTTTCTCTAATTATCCACTATTTGAAGTCAAACTTTTAGCTTTTCAACTTGACATAAGTTTCTGTAAAAGGTATCCTCCAAAAATTCTTACAAATCATAAAGCTAATAATTTGATCTTTGTTTTTGTTTTCTAGGAATGGGTGATCATGATCATGCTGGTTTTGCAGGAAATGTTTGAAAAGAGTAAACTTAACTGATATCTGGACTTGTGTTGAAAGCAGTGACATAATTGAGCAATCCGTAAGTAAGACAGAGAGACATATGTTCCTTGTCTATATGTCTACTGTTAACTAATCCATCTTTGAACTTAAAATGTTAGTATTTTATGAATGCACTTATTTTTATTTGTCGTTAATATTAGGTACTAATTTTCTACATCACTCGCAGGTTCAGTGAAACACGGAGTTAGATACATCTGATGTAGTGTCCCACAGGCACACACCTTACATTTTAATTCTGGTCAAGATGCCACAGCAGTGGTCTAAAGGTCATGGTGGACGGCTTTCATCAATTCAAGGTGTTTATCCCTCCTAATGAGTGTAGAAAAAGTAGCAAAAGTAGCACGTTTTCTGTTGATTTTCCAGCTTCTTAATTTTAATAACTAAGGTCATTTGATAAAAAAAAATATATGTAATCTTGGAACAAATAGTGAACAAATTTAACTTTTTTGCGTCAACCCAAGCCATACTAAAAAATGGCCCATTTTGACCCGTTACCCAACCCATCCGATCTGACCGTCTTGCCACCTCTACTGTATAGATAGTTCATGTTTTTGTTTTTTTACATGTAAAAAGGAGAAAAAGAAATTATCAAGTTTTACGGCCATAGATGTAAAAGCAAACATGATATTATCATCCTTGATATTAATAAATGCATGAAAATTTATAGATGAAATAGAAAACAAGCCAACTCATACTCAGAAAACAAGCCAACGCATATTAAAGAAGCTGATTAAAAAAGCAAACTTTTAAATTAAATTGCAAAACACAATCTAAAATATACTTAGTAACATAACAAAAAAAACAGTTCCACAATGATTTCTACCATGCTTTGAGAGAGTACGATGCCTGAAATAAGCTTCCAATCCTCCGGTTAGATGCCAAGGTTTGTCCTTTTTGAACTTTAGTAAGAACACAACATAGCAGCTTACGTAATACATGGTAGAGTTTTTTCTTATAAATGATATTGATATTTACGCTGTAAAAAAATGATATTGATACTTTAGAAACTTCTCACTAATTTTTTCTCATGACGAGATATAACTTTATCTTCTGTATGCAGGCAAGTTTAAGACAGTATCTTGAACTAGCTTCGATATCCATTATCAGGGTGGCATCTGTTTGATGGCGGCGAGCAACTGTCTCAACCACCAGAGACAATTCATGAGTCTCTTAGAGTCACTGTTCAAGGAGATGTTATTGAACAATCTTTGGTGAGCAACATTTGTGTTTTAGAACACTTCAAAGGTTTTGTGCAGCTACACTTAAGCAACCACTCTCACCACGAACTGAATGGCGTGAACTTATGGACGAGATATCAGCTTTTGCAACTCAATAGTACAACTCAATTGTATTCCAGGAGCCACGTTTTGAGGAGATAACTGTTTTCTTATTTTTTTTAACTTTTTTACAGGCCACACCGGAATGGATTACAAACGTATGAGGCAGATCCTTGAAAGAAACTGGTCTGCTAAGAGGAAACCTGTTTCAATTGGGTGGGAGGTTTAGTGCTGACTACCCTCCAACTGTTAAGCGCTACAGAGGAGGAAGAGGACAGGTAATCTATTGTTTTATCTTTTCTAATTGTAAATTCTTCTGTTTAAAATAATCCTGCTATTTCGTGAATACCGTTTGATAAAAATGATTTGTCTACATGTTGCAAGATGCGTGGTCTGGGTGACAGTCTTTTGGCTGAAGCCGGTCGGGTACGGGTTCGGTTGTCCCAAAGAAATATATTTTTCTTAAAACTGGTCGATGAGGTTGGGTAACGGGTAAAGTGGTTGCTGATAAAACAGTCAAAATACAAACTTGTATTATTTACTTTGAACTTTTTGAATATAAGAACATAGTGGTTTTATGTATCTTCAAATAACCTATGGAAGAATTATAACACGCGTGACCATTTTTTTTCTTTTTAGCTACTCTTTTATAACCCATTTTGTGTTTTTGACCATTTGATTATGAAGCATAATTCCAAGATGTTTTGTATGAGTTTGTCTTAAAATTGTCTTATCAGAAATTAACTGTATAGCATCATGTACGTCACTTATTTGAAAAGCAACTCATGTAAAACAATATTTCAAGGTCTGGTTATGTGAAGAATCAATACTTGAACTGTTCAACAATCCAACCATCCAGGTACCAAATACCCATTTACTGTGTATGTGGTAGTAAGCCTTTAAATGTAATAGCGAGCTGGACTGAGATTGGGTAAGAAGACCATCTAATTGAAACACTAAATATGTGTAACTAAATGACAAATTGGTGTTCAATTTTTTTTGCAGGTCCAAAGCTTCAGGTTCAAAAGATAATAAATCCAATGTAGGAAAATCGAAGGAAGCTGAAACACCGAAAACGAGTACCAGAACTAAGCAAGCGACTTTAAAGAGTGTAAACAAGTCGAAGGGCAAAACCCCTCAAAGTGGCAGTAAAACAAATAGTTGAAATAAGGTTAAAGAACCTGAGAGTGATGTTAAAACTCTTGAAAAAAGTGGGTCTAAGAAATGAAAGAAGTAGATGTCTAGATGAGGCTTCCAAGTATGACTCTGGTTTTCTGCTGGGCTTATCACATATACTAATTTAATGAAAGAGGATCATGATGATAGGTCTACAAGGGACGTGATATATGTTATTTGATAATAAGGTTGTTTGTTGTTTAAGACTTAAAGCATAGTCGTGACAAGATGTTTATTATAGAAATGTTGATTCAAAGCAAAGGTAGTATACTTAGGGGTTAGGGGGTGTTTGGTTCACAGAATGTTTTTGAAGGAATTGGGAATGAATTGTAATTTAATGTAATTGTAATTTAATGAATTGGAATGTAGTGTAATGTAATGTGTTATAATTGTAATTGACTAAAACTTATAGATGTGTTTGGTTTAACTTCTAACGTAATGTAATTCAACTTTTATATAATATTTTAAAAATTAATAGAAAATAATATTTAAAATAACATATAATAAAATAAAATAAACAAATAATAATTATTATAATAAAACAATAACTAATAATAAGTAATAAATTAAAATAATAATAATAAATTAAAATAAACTAAATAATAAATAATATTTTAAATAATAATAAAACAATAATAAAAATAATTAATAATTAATAATTAATAAAAATAAGTAAAAACAAAAATAATATTAAATACATAAAAAAATAAATTCAATTACAAATAAAAATAATAATAAAAAAATAATAACATTACTAATACTAAATGAATAATATTTATTATTATTATTATATTTTAATTTATAATAATAATTAATTTATTAATTATTATATTTAATCAATATTATTATATTATTATATTTATAATATATAATAAAATTTTTATTATTAGTAATTTTTTTAATCTTATATATTATTTTTTTAATATTATATTTTTTAATTTATATTATTTTAATAATATTTTAATTATTTGAATTTTATAATAATATATTTTTAATAATAATTATACTTTAAAGATAAAAGTTTTTTATTTTTTGATAATAATGTTTTCTTAATAATTAATTTATTATTTAAAAATTTAATTATTCATAATTTTATATATACAATAATTATTTTATTAATATTTTTAATATAATAATTATTATTTTACTAATATTATCATTTATATATTTAATTAATATAATTATAAATATTTTATTAAAAATAATAATATATAAATATTAACTTTAGTTAATAATAATTTTAATAATAAAAATATTAATGACTATTATTATATTTAATTATTATTATTATTATTATTAATATATTTAATTATCATTATTATATTTTTTTATTATTATTTTTTTAAAACATTATTACGTAGTATTATTTATAAATACAGATTTTTTAAAATATATACAAATACTGAATTACAACGTAATTCAAAACTTTCCATCCAACATCCTAAGTAATCCAAATCCCCTCCATTAATGTAATTATACTGTGTGAATTACAATTAAAACGCAAACTAAACAGTCGTTGTAATGTAATTTAAAATTCCACACTTCCAACTAAACATGATTGAAACGTAATTCACATTACAATTACAATTAATTACCATGCATTACAATGAACCAAACGCACCCTTAATGTAAATACTCAGATTATAGTCAAATGTTTAAATGAAGAACTGACAATGGTTTTGGGTTTTTGCACCTAAGTGTCATTCAACTTTTTCTAATCGTTCACATCACTATACTACTATTTATGTTTACATGTTTTTATTACACTTCTAACTTACACAACTTAGTCATCTATATTCCTCTTTTATCCAATTCAACCTTCATATCATCAAATAGTTCACGTCATGTTTTGGCAATCCATATTTACTTATCTTTATAAA
>JANFOE010000517.1:1152500-1154866 GCA_025667525.1 Glebionis coronaria
TACTATATATATATATATATAATTTTTTTAATTTTTTTGGTAACCGTGATTTCCGACTCATTGACCGACTAATCCACGGTGTTTGAGCCCACCGCCACACAGACTCAAACCAGGTAAAGCCTCCCTTTTCAGGAGGTTGACGTGGCCACTTCAAGGTTGTTTGCACCTAGTGGGAATTGAACTTGAGACCTCACACTCTTTGGAGTGATAACCATAAATCTTTTTGGCCGATTAGGCCACCCTTTAGTGGTTATATATATATATATTATATATATATATATATATATATATATATATATATATATATTATATATATATATATATATATATATATCAAATCAATTCAATCAAATAAAGAACCCTTATATAGGAAGGATGGTGAAACAATACCTTAAATACAAAATTCTATTAAAATGACACATGTAATTCATATAAAAGGTTTCCATAAAATGCTTCAAAAATAAAATAGGAATTAAAAATAATGCCCTAAATACAAAATTCTATAAAAATGTATAAGAAAGGATGGTGAAACAATGCCTTAAATACAAAATTTTATAAAAAAAGACACATTGTAATTCATTAAAAGGTTTCCATAAAATGCTTCAAAAGAAAATAGGAATTACAAATGATGCTTTAAATATAAAATTCTAAAATGACACTAATTCATTAAAGAGTTTCCATAAAATGCTTCAAAAAAGAAAAAAGGAATAACAAATGATACTTTAAATACAAAATTCTGTAAAAATATATAAAGAAGGATGATTATACAATGTCTTAAATCCAAAATTCTATAAAAATAACACTTGTAATTAATTAAATGGTTTCTATAAAATGCTTCAAAAAGAAAATCGGAATTACAAATGATGCCTTAAATTAAAATTCTCTAAAAGTGACACATGTAATTCATTAAAGGGTTTCCATAAAGGGTTTACATTTTAAACTCATTAAAGGGTTTCCATAAAATGATGGTGAAACAATGCCTTAAATACAAAGAGGGTTTTCCATTTGAAATTTATTAAAGGGTTTCCTTAAAATGATGGTGAAAGAATGCTTTAAATACAAAGGGTTTCCATTTGGAAATTTATTAAAAGAAAAAAATGATGGTGAAACAATGCCTTAAATATAAAGGGTTTCCATAAAATGATGGTAAAACCATGTCTTAAATACAAAATTCCATAAACTTAACAATAATATTAGTTTCCAAAAAAAAATGTAAAAAAGTTATTCATAACGTTAACATATACAAAATTTATTACCTTAAAATATTCAAAAATACATAAAATATTTTATATATATTATTAAATTCTAAAATATTTTAGTGTAACAAACTTGATTCATAACGTTAAACGTATACAAATTCAATTAACTCATAAAATTCTTAAATAAATAAAATATATAAAACTACGTTACTTTTGTCCATCTATGCTACATTATTAAAATATTAATGTCATAAATAACACTATATATACAAAAATTCAAATACAAACACACATAACTTCAATTTTTATTAAAAAACATATACTTATAAGCTAGCCCGTCCATCGGACGGGTCTAAAGGGCTAGTATATATATATATATATATATATATATATATATATATATATATATATATATATATAATATATATATATTATATATATATATATATAAATATTATATATATATATATATATATATATATATATATATATATATATATATATATATATATATAATATATATATATATATAATATATATATATAATATATATATATATATATATATATATATATATATATATATATATATATATATATTATATATATATATATATTATATATATATATATATATATATATATATATATATATATATAGGGAGAGATCAAATAAAAAGACTTTTTGTGAGAAGGATAAGAAGGATTTTCAGCCATTGATTTAAAATCAATGGATGAGATTAAATCACAATCCTAACAAACTAACTAACTAACTAACTAACCATCTAAACGTGTTTTTTTAAAGTTCTTCAAAAATTATGAAAAAATTCCAGTAGATCTGGTATGTTGTGCAAAAAACTTTTGTGAAAAAAGTTTTTTTAATTTGAAGTTTTTTACGCTTTTTTAATGCACAAAAATGGAATTTTGATGCACAAAAACGTTTTCTTTTACGTTTTTTAGGTTTTTTGTGCATCAAGAATTCATTTTATGCCCAACTTCTTTTGAATTTTTGCTTTAAAATATGATTCCGCATCAAACTATAATAAATTGAAAAATTTTTGAATGAAAAAAATTTTGTACACCAAAATTCACGTGTTTGTGCATCAAATTTTGTTTTTTGTGCATCAGAAAAACGTAAAAAACTCAAATTAAAAAACTTTTATTCACAA